>QGOB01000375.1:0-25207 GCA_003313055.1 Termitomyces sp. MG145 | reverse complement strand
GCCTGTGCAATCGACTTCTAGCCAAACCGCTTAAACTCTAACCCAAGTGATTGGGCTCATTCTAACCCTCTAACTAACCCTAACCCTGCTCGCGGCCCTAACCCTAAGTATATAACTACGCTTCAACTGTGTCGATAATGCCTGAGAGCGTGAAAGTGAGAGGCAAGTTACTGAACATAGACATGCTGTAACACAAGGCTGTTATGCATTTCTTAAATGGAATGAAAGAGGGATAAGTAGACCAATCACGCTGCAGGAATTGATTGATAGTTTTGAATTACAGCCTCGTTTTGCGTCCGGAGACTGATCGACCATTCAAATATATCCTGTCGACTGATCATACCAGCTCATAAACAATCTCAATCGCACGTTTAATTCCTCTGCTCCTCGGTTGCCTGCATTTCCGCCCGCTATGCGCATGTTCATCCTCGCTATTCATCAGCTTTTGAGTCGGGATCAATCGAGAACAGTTACAGAAGATTCATTTGATCCTGAAAAGTTAACAACGAAATAATGAGTAATGGTCCGTGAGATAAGAGACATAAATCAAAGTCGGTTCAAGTATCACCAGTCTGAATTGAATTATCATGCATAGGACGTGATCAGAAGGTGGAGCCAACCAAGAATAAGATATCGTACGTAGTGAAGCTGGTAAAAGGGAAGACGAAAGGAGAGAAGATAGAGTACACGACATGAAGGATGTATCACAGGGTCTGGTATATGACTGCCGAAAACAGACTGTTCGAACGACGGTTAGAGGTATATAAAAGATCCGAAGCGACGGTAGTTGGAGCTCATGGCAGGATGATCACTCGTTAGCCACCTATCATAATAGACGTCAGTTATACAGAACACCCGGGTCCAATTTTCGGTCAACGCGAACCTTAAGGACCCTCGGCCTCCTTTCGTTGTCGTCGTCGTCGTCGTCTTCATGACTTTGTCTTGCACTGTGCGGCTCGTCGGTATACCCCGAATATGCATTTTCAGCCGCCTCAGGCGCCGGCACATTCGCATAATGCGCTGCGTACGACTCCTCCTCGTTCGGTACCGGTGACAGAGCTGGAGAGCCCACGGTCGTTGAATGAGCAAACGAACTTGTATTGTTGTACGTCGCCTGTGATGGGTTCCGCGCGAGATCTGACTGCTGGAAGTACTGTCCGGGGTGTAGTCCCTGCCCGTGCTGCTGCTGCTGCTGTTGGCGGTCGTAGGTCCCATAATCTGCACCCTGATGGTGATTCAACGACATCCCCCTCGTCACGCCAGGCTCGACCCCCGTATCTAACAAGTCGTGGCCTCCTCCATTTCCAGTCCCGTACGCTGCACTGTGGAATGCCGCTGGGCCCGCAAACGCAGGGTATGGCGTCGAGCCTTCCTGGAACCCACTCGCGAATGCACCGGGGTCTCTCGTGCTCCGTGCTCGTGCGACTCCCACACCTGCAGCGCCCGCCGCACCTCCTGGAACGAAAGGACTAGTGTAGAATTCTCCAGGTCCTGGACCGAGCTCGCGCATGTTGTATGCCTCTTGCGAGCCGAGCGGGGGCTGTGAGTACGTTCCGTGTGAGGAAATGTCGGAGTACTGCCCTTGGTGATCGGTGTACGTGGTGGCGTGGTCGCCGCGGCGATGGTATGGGTCATCGTCGTCATCGTCGAGGAAATTGGGTGCTGGCGCGGCAGCAGCTTCGGCAGCGGCAGCTTCGACTTCGCGATCGAATTGTTTTGCGCGACGGCGACGGATGGTGGTAATGATGAGCGCAATGAGGATGCCTACGACAACTAGACCGACGACGGTGAAAACACCCGCAACAGCGCCTTTGTTTGCGAAGAACCTGAAAAAGGTATGTCGTCAGCAAGCTGAAGTGTAATTGTACAAGGGAGAGAAGCAGTTCAGCGTGAGAGTGGATGATAACGCACCCATCGGACGTGGATGGAGCAGCAGACCCACGTGGAGGCGCCAATGTGGGGGGAATAATAGTAACTGAGGTGGCGATAACTACAGTAGGGCCCAAAGATGTCGTGGGTTGGATGGCCGTTGGTATTAAGGGAGTCGGGGGAGGAGTCGAGGTCGTCGAGGTCGTGGTCGGTATTGAGCTGCTAGTAGTGATGCTCAACGTTATTACATCGATGCTAGTGACAGAATTTGTTGAATCTGTCGCCGTGGGAGATGTCGACGTCGTTGTCACTGACGCGGAGTTGGTAGTCGACGATAATGATAACCCCGGACTGGCCGAGATCGTGCTCGAGGTCGAGGTCGTGCTCGAGGTCGAGGTCGCGAGCGTCGTAGAGGTTGAGACTGAGCTCGAAGAGGATGTAGAGCTGGAAAATCGACAGCATTAGCTCAGTTCTAAGTAAAATCTGATATGGAACATACGATGTAGATGCTAGCAAAACAGAAAAGATTGAAATGGGCACAACATCGACGGAGGGTGCTGGTACTCACAAGTTGTGGTGATTGAGGTCATTTTGTGGCGGGGATGTGGCGCAAGAAGAAGTAAAGAACGTGAAACCGCGCAGAAAGTGGCGGAGGCCTGGGTTGGGACGTCAAAATCGTCGTGGGGCAAACCATCAGCCACTTGATCAAAACTTCCTTCCCATCTGCTTATGTCAGCACCCTCAAGCCGTTATGCCGCTCTGCCGGAAGTATCATTTGTACTTCACGAGGTTTCTTTCCTGACCGCACGCGACATTGGCATGTATTTAGCCGTCTCGTTTCGACTGATCCTCTATCACGCCTCTGGCATGCAAGCACGAATTTGTGTCGATGGAAACACGAGATACTCTTCCTACGGTGAGACACTTGAAGGTCCTTTTTTTGATGACCCTGGATACATCTTTTAGTGTCCAGCCTTTCCGATTTCCGACGCGTCTCTCTTATTACAGGCATAAAACAACGCATTACTGTTCGATTCGCTGCTCGATCATTCGTCTATCTACTAATCTGTATCATCTCCGTTCGAAAGCCTTGTCTAACAGCCTGTCGTGGTCCCTCTTGCTCTCGATCAGCTACGACGACAGAAAACAAGGTCTTTTTTTCAATGTAGCAAAGCATCGTGTTGTGTGGGTCCGTTGCAGATATATGGCGTTTCCATTTGTGACGCGACTCTAATCTCAGGCGTTACCGCTAAATTCGCTTCTTTTTGCTTCATCTCCATTCGAGAAAAAAAATCTAGCAGCACCCATGGTTCCACGAACGCTCGATCGGCTACGAAAAAAGAAAGAAATCTCGGTCTTTGTTTCATTATAACAAAGTATTGTGCTGTGTGGGTCTGTCGACCGATAAGTACTACAAACAGAGAACAAGCAGATTGACGTTCGCAGATATATAGCGAAGCTCTCAGCTTACCGTTTGATGCCCACCGATTCTTCCTACCACTATGCGGCACCTTTACCCTCTGGCAAACTATTTTCCCAACTTCCGCTTCGAATTTGACAACCCGGCAAATTTTATATTTCGCAACCCCAAGGAAGAATTCATGGTAGATACTGGCAGGACATCCCGATACCTCTTCGAATTTGTATGGAAACATTTTCACAGCAGAACCAACGACGAAAATATCAAATCAAGAATGACCATGTAAGTGCTCTTTCATTCCCGTCGATATTCTACTGACGACGACCGTTTGCTCTAGAATCGCCAAATTTGTGGTGGAATTTCAAGATCGGGTTGCGGCAGCGTATCTCTTTCAAATTTTCCCTGTTGAGTCCAAACTTGAAATGAATCTACTACGCGAGGCCTACAGTTTGCAAAAAATGTTGAAGAGTCTCCTTCATGATCTAGATGTAAGCGATCCTTCCCCTATATTAATGATATCGTTACTCATCCCAATGAAATAGCGCATCAAACCCGACATTCTTGAAGAATATGTCACGTGGAAAAAGAACAGATCACCGTTCATATGGCAAATGCAGTATAACGGAGAAACCGATGCACGAACAATTGATCTCGCTAGTGAGAAACTACATCTTTCTGACAATTTTGATGAGAATTGATGCTCTTTGGCAGGTTGGGTACTGAAGCTCGTCGAGCGAGGGATTTGTAAGCCCGTAACCGCTGAGTATCATGAGTCTTTGAAGAGGCGACGAAGTCTCTGGAGACCTAGGACAATGCTGTTTTCTTATCCAGTTTGATATAACTCGGTGCCGCATGCACTCCGTCAGTCGTGATAATGCCAGTATTGAGCGTTTATATAATATTCTAGAGGACGTGTATTATTATGTCTCTTGCCAACTCATTTGTGGAGGACTTTTGCAACTGTCCTCTCCCCTACCACAACAGACTGAACAACTGGAAGTGTGCTAGCACATGTGCGATGCCTTCCCGACACAGTACGAGGACAGGTCATTTTCCCCACCGCCAGTAACCTTCATAAAGAGTAGATCAGAGTGTTTGACAGCAAAATGTCTACAAAACCCGATACATCGAACAGCAATTCTATTTAGTAAAGATCATAATGACCGGCTTGTTCCCTCACTCCGAGGGATAGGAGAGTCGTGAGTGTGTGACAGACGACAGACTTGCCTGCGATTCGTCTGCTGTGCACTGTTGACTAGTCAGGCCTCGCTTTCTACGCGCTATGGCCTCGATCACCACAATGTCGCCCGTTTTTCACTCGATGTTGCTATTTAGTCGCTGAAATCTTTACGCCCGCAGTGGAATGACACGTGCATTTCTTTCTAACCTGCGAATGAGATCGAACTTATCTCAAAAGATGCGGTGATCCCGTACTGGTTTGGACATCAAAAGTCGAAAATCGTCGTACCCATCAGCCAAGCGATCAAAGCTTCCATCCCCACCTCCCACCTGCTCATGGTCAGCATCCTCTTTCGGCCAGTCTGCAAGACGTGGGGGGAGAGGGGGGGGGGAACGTAGTCGAACAATGCTTAGAAGTGTGTCGTGTTTCATCTATACTTCCTGTGGATTATACGAGACTTCTTTCCTAACCGCACGCGAGACATCGTAAACTAATGGCATGTCGACTGATCCTCCATCACGCCTCCGGCCTCCAAGCTCAACAAAATTCGAACTTTTATCTCGCCGGATTGAACGTGTTGATAGAAATATCGCCGGAGATACTCTGCCTAGTCAGATTTTTTCTGTCGTCGTGGCTGATGGAGGGCTTGTAGGACCATAACGGGCTGTTAGACAAGGCTTTCGAGCGGAGATGAGACAGACAGACGCAAATAAAACAGGAAATTTATCAGTAATGCGTTGTTTTATGCCTGTGATAAGAGACGCTTAGGAACCCTAAGTATCATGGCGATCGCTCTTGGACCTGCTCATCGGTCGACAGACCAACACAACACGATATACCTTGTTTTCTTTTTTCACAGCTGATTGAGGGTTGGAAGGACCACGAGTGGCTGTTGAACAGGAGATTCAACAGATTTATAACAATCAAACTGCAATATCATCAGTGATGTTGTTTTACGCCCGAGATAAGACAAATGGATGCGAAATAGGAACGGCTGGACCTTGAAGAAACATGTATTCAAGGTCACAGAAAAAGAGGACCATTGAATGTCTCGCCACAAGAGCAGACAACAAATATGTTTTGATCAGATTGCGACAATGCAAATGCGATTCATAGCATTACTTCATCGTTCCCTTGATTCAGGGTGAGTGAATGGTAGACACTGTACTGAGACAAAGGGAGGGGTAATATTAATATAAGAGCTATGACCGCACTCAGGGACAAAAACAAAGGACTCACAGTGGAAATGAATGCTTTGAGAGGAACCTGGAAAAGTGAGGAGTTTTGTGACGCGACGCGTCTCATCTCTAAATTGGCTTCTTTTTGTGTCGTCTCCATTCGAAAAAAAAAAAAAACCTATTCTAGCGCACTCATGGTCCCACAAACCCTCAACCGGCTACGAAAAAAGAACGTCGTTTCACTGTGGCAAAGTATCATGCTCTGCGGGACCGTCGACCGATGAGCATCTCTAAATAGAGAACAAGCGGATTGACGTTCGTGAATAAATGACGAAATTCTCAGCTCACCTTCCAATTTCCACCTATTCTTCCTACCACAATGTAGCGTTATCCTTTCTTAGACCATCTCTCAAAACTTCGCTTCGAATTCGACATCCTGACAAATTTTCGATGTCGCTCGCCAGAGGAAAAATTCACATACTGGCAGGAAATCTCGATATCTCTTCGAATTTTCATGGGACAAATCTTACAGAAAAGTTCTGGACGACGACATCAGATCAAGATCACCTTGTAAGTACTCTTTGATTCCCGTAGATATTCCTTCATCCAACGACCTTTTTGCGTTAGAATTGGCAGACTTGTGGAGGAATGTCAAGATCGGACTGCAGCAATGTACCTCTTTCGGATTTCCCCTGTTGAGTCCAAATAAACAGTGGATATCCTATGCAAGGCCTACAGTTTGCGAACTGTGTTGAAGAGTCCCCTTCAAGATGTAGACGTGAGCGATCCTAGCCTTTGTTAATGATATCATTGCTCATCCGACGGCGCAGCGCATACAACCCAACATTCTCGAGGACTATGCCATGGAGCGCAAGGAGAGATCACCGATCATGCGGCTGATGCAGGTTAACGGAGAAAATGATTCACGAATAGTTGATCTCGCGAGTGAGGAACCACATCTTTCTGATAGTTTCTATGATAATTGACGCTCCTTGCAGGTTGGGTACTGAAGCTCGTTAATCGAGGTATTTGGAAGCCCGCAACCGCACGCTATCGCGAGCATTGGAGAACGATGGACCGACTAAGGACCTAGTCTAGATGAGAATTGACGCTCCTCGCAGGTTGGGTACTGAAGCTCGTTCATCGAGGTCTTTGTAAGCCCGCACAGTATCACGGGCATTTAAAAGGGATGGACTTATTAAGGACCATAAGAGCCTAGAGCAATTTTGTTTTGCATCCAGTTTGATATGACCTGATGGTGTCACTCCGTCAGTCGTGACAATGCCAGTTTTGAGCGATTATATAATACTTAATTCTAAAGGACGTGTATAATTATGGCTGCCAGCTCATCCGTGGAGGACTTCTGCAACTGTCCTCTCCCCTACCACAACAGACTGAACGATTGGAAGTGCGCGTGAGAAGTCTTCGAACCGCACATGTGCAATGCCCTCCCGAGTGCAGTACGAGGACAAATCATTGTCTCCACCACCCGTAACCTTCACAAAGAGTAGATCAGAGTGTCTGGCAGCAGAAATGTCTACAAAACCCGATACATCAGACAGCGAGTACTATGTAGAAAAGGTTACAATGGCCAACCTGATACACCATCTCCGAAGAAAAAGAGAGTGGGTGGGTTGGGCAAAGCGCGGTACGGCAGAATTGCCTGCGATTTGTCATGTCCAAAACCGCTGTACATCGTTCGCTAGTCAATGGCCGGCATTCAGGGACTCTAGGGCAGGCAACAACTTACCTCGATGGGTGACGGTACTTGATTTCCCATTTACCATCAGGGTGGATTGTTACATCATTTGAGATAATTTCAATTTCATTCGCAGACTCTTCACCGATGAGGTTAGAAAGAACTGCACGGATCAACGGTGTCATTCCACTGCGGGCGTAGACTTCAGCGATTATATAGAAACATCGAGTGAAAAGTTGCTGGCCTGGACACGATGATGACCGGAATATCATTCTCTTTGCACCAGGCATAGAAATCCTTGAAACCCGGATCAAGTTTGATGTCTGAAGGGTTGGATAGGATTAACAAAAAAAAAGTCCAACCTGATAAAAGCGACAGACTTTGACGAAGAACCTCTTTACATTCTTCAAATGTGTGGCCTGCAGCCGCAACGCTTTCTAACATTTCTCGAAATGAGTCCCTTGATTGAAAATACGATGAGAATGGCGCAAATGTGTCGTCTCTGTGTTACTTGCCTGAACGTTGTACGACCGCTCAATATATCAAGATTTCCTTGCCTCCGTTTTTCATATCCGTATCCAAGATTATCCGTCATATCTGATTGCGGGAAATCAGCTATTATTCAAGCACTTTTATGCCACTCTGCTGACAATCATTCGAGTCTCGAGTAGTAATGGTGCCGTCCCTGTCAGCGCAAAGGTATTAAAGACATGGGAGGAATCAGAATACCGCAGACAAACCAATCGGATAGTACGATAAATTTCTCGTCTTCGTGTATCGGAGGATAGGGAAGCGTACTCTCCGGTGCAGACATGGACGGTTCGAAATAGAGAGAAAGGACTTTGATGTGACAACTCACTGAATAGATAATCTTATCTCCTTGATCGGCATCTAATCGTTTCAAAATCTCATTATTATCCCGACTCGTACCATCCATCTCATACTATGTAATTACTACTGTAAAAGTACAAAAGATTAGATCTTCCAGTAATTCGAAATATTGGGGGGGAAATCATTATAAAGTAAGGAATAGTGTCATCACCAGTCAATCAATGGAGGGAAGAACTTCGCTATCAAACGTTCGTAGTAGCGACGAAGTTTGGCAACATCGCATGGGGCGTCCGATTTGCTATATAGATCGTAGGGGTTGAAAGCCCTCACGGCAGCAAGAATTCTTTCGTCTTTCTCGTTGGTAAGATGTGAATACGCGCCTTCCCGATGCCAGGGATAGAAACTGTGATAACGGATCATAGCAAGTGCCTCCTCTGGCAGCGTGCTTTGATCTTTTAGGACATGATAAAGATACTGAAGAGTCGTGTGAGACACCATCGAAAGGTTATTATTATACCCATTACTTACTTCGTCATGTCCCCAAGACAACATAACATTATCAAGTCCGCAGTGAGGCTCATAGATACCGTATTTGGTGGAGTATACTTCGTCATAATAATCCGGATTTGCAGTGAATGTATCTGGATATATTATTTTCTCTGAAAATTGGCACCCAACGACTGGGAAAGGACATCAGCACTTCTTAGAATAGACGAAGATATGAACTGTTCTACCGAAGGTATCCTGGTGTTTTTTATGAGTCTTAACATTACAGGGTTATCCACAATTACTCACCCCTACAACGTCCCATTGTCCTTCAGATCCGAAAAGGAGCAATAGCTTGCCGAGATCATGAACCAGTCCGGCAACCTGAGAGAACCACGTGTTACATGAAACACAAATTGAAACTTACCACCGTACGTACCTGCATCCACTCGGGCTTCCCGTCACTTCGAATTGCCTCAGCCGTCTGAAGCAGATGTTCTATCTGTGATAACGAGGTCTGGATAGCAAGGTATCAGGGTGACAATAGACGCAAATGATCGTGACTCACGTCTGGGTCTGACTCATCTACCAGGGTGTTCAGCATTTCCATGGCTTCCCAAACTCCCATCCGGGCACGCGTCTTCTTCTTAAAGTCTACACGAGCCTGGATATTGAAATCCACAGTTTGCTTTTCTGTGAAAAAGGTCTAAGGAACAGATATCGAGGGAAATGATTCAGTAGAAGTACCGTGTTGTTCCTTGTAAAAGTTTTTCACGCGGTCGCAAGCCGATTCGTAGTTTCTAAACCGTTCTTTGTCTTGATCAACATCAAATTGGGACTCGTCATCCCAGAGTCGACCCTTCAAAACGTTGACTGGTGCGAACAGTCAGTGACGCTTCCCAATTAAGTTTTTCAAAGTACCTTCATCGATCGCGTCCGACGTCATGTCAAGATCACGTCCATTGACTGCGGTCGGCATAATAAACAGGTGAGGGGGTCGAGTACGGTTTCAGGAGGGCTTGTGTACAGCCCGAAGCTGCCATTGACGCCTTATAAAGGTTTCTTGGCTGTGAGGTGTTCTTATCAAGATCGGTCTTATCAGCATCGTTCGCGTTTGACTGTATCCGGTAAGCTCCAGGCGCGTGGCGGAGGAAATCATGGCATCGGCCTTTCCAAGTTTCAGGTGTCAGTGACGGCTGGCGAAATTATCGGTGAATGGAGCAAGCAGTGCTTTTTCAGAATCAGAGTGTGCCTTCATCGTTTCCACGTGCTACATGTATGGATACAGCCTCAACCTTCTTCACGCAGATGCCGAGGAGGATGACTGTACTTTAGTAATGTTATGCCCATGCCGAGTCTAATATTGGACCGTCAATCAATTGCTCTGAAACATCGGAGGGATGACAATACCTGACACTCTCGGTGTCAAAAATTTAAAGATCACTATTGATCCATCGCCCATCGATTCCATCGATCAGGATGCCCACAAATCACGAGAATAAGGAAATCCTAGAGAATTGAAGGCTGTTATCTCCACAATGGGATGTAAGGAATTGTTAAACAGCCAGTGCACGTAATTCGCTCGGCTTGCATGAGAAATGCCAGAAACGACGGGGTCCCTTCCTAATTTATGTGTGACCTTGATCTGAAATACTGCGTGTGGATCGTATTCCATCATAGACCTGAATTTCTGTCAATGTCGATATATCTCTTACCCATCAGACCGAGACTGAGAAAGTAGATCCCGATGTATGATATTTGAGTGATCTGTATTATTTTTGTACCGCCTACAAAGCTTGGACAACAACGTCTACTTCTTATAAGGAGGCCAATTGTCGAATCCTAGGTCAAGAGCTGCAGGGATAGCATGGGTCAATACTCTCCATTTGAAATACTCATGATGTACTTACGCCACGGCGGGGTAACGAATCTATGGTTGAACAAATCAACCTTGATATGAATTCATTTAGACATGCAGATAATACACACCTCTTCTGCTTCCCAGCAGCGGCAAGGCCATCCAACTCAGCGATGTCAGCAGCGTCAAGTTTGTTCGCCGCAGTCAAGGATCCGTTCAGGTTGGATGCGATACGAGACGGCGTGACGGACTTCGGTATCACGATGAACCCTTTTGACACTGTGAAGTAAAAGCATTAATGAATACGAGAAGGCGGTAACAATGCAAAAGTACCTAGGTAACCAATCAAGACGTCAGGGGCGCTCAATGAGTATTTCTGTGCAATCTCCAACACCGTTGCATCAGTTAGAAGTGGGGAATTTGTCGATCCAAGAGGAGAGTAGGCTTCCGGAACAATATTTTTTGATCTCAGATACTTGATGAGTTCGTGTTGCGGGTTATACACATGGAGCTCGAGCTGAAAATCATGTTTGTCAACTGCAGCCGTAAGCAGAGAAAAAACCTACCTGATTGACAGCAGGGACGATCTCAGCAGTGGGAAGAATCTCCTCAAGCTTCGCCTTCGAAAAGTTAGAGACCCCAATCGCTTTCACCTTTCCTATCGAGGATGGATCATGAATTGTCCATCAACTTAAAGCGGAATCGATCGACATACCCTTCTTTAATACCGCCTCCATCTGCTTCCACGTGTCCGACAGCTTCCATGAGTGGTCGATGTCTCGTGTTCCGTCAGGAAGTGTTGGGAAAGTGGGGTGATTGCCACTTGGATTGAGCGGAATCGGCCAATGGACGAGGTACACTGCGAATGACGAGTTAGCATCAGAAGTTCTGGATCGCCTTCATTGTTGAGTTGACTCACAGTCAAGATAACCGGTGCCAAGATTTGCGAGCGTTTGGTCTAGGCACTCTTCGACACGCGAATGCCACGTACACCAGAGTTTGCTGGTAATCTGAAGAATAATTAAATGACTCCAGATAAGCTACTTGAACTATACTTACAAAGATCTCTGGCCTAGGCACACCAGAGTCACGAATACCTTGGCCAACATCGCTTTCATTCCCGTAGCCCCTATGCAGTATAAACATGGTAAACAATGACATAGACAGTGGAGAAGAAGTAATATCACCAGGCGCAATCGATATGCCTATATCCTGCATCTTTCAATGCATACGATACTGCAGCCCTTACTTGTTCAGGTTTCGATTGCCAGGTCCCTGAAAGTTCAGCGATAAGCATATTTGTCCACACTGATGAGTAAGCTTACCGAGTCCAAGAGCTGGAACTCGACTACCGTTGACTAGATTGATGATGGGTACGGTGGCCATGGTCTCAGAATGAGAACAACCACTCACTACGATTTCAAGAAGCAAAGACGGCCCGGTGTCCGGACCGTTCGCAGTCCCCCGCCCCTCAGCAGATCACTTGACGTCAGCAAGATCATGTCATCATGTCACGTTACGTCTACCGCGAGCCCGCTCGAGGCATTGTTAGACTCGATTAACGGAGTCTAGAATCGATTTTCACTGTGATTACCAGATTCTCTGCCAATACTGAGTCTGACAAGAAGGACAAGGAACAGCTGCTTATTATACAATGGTGCGAGAGATGTTTTTGATATAATTTCTGTAGCACTATACGACCAATAAACATTGACCATCCTTCGCATGAGGCTTTAAGCCTTTGAACAAACATTGAGTACCAAGAATATCAACCTGACGTGCCTCAGCACGATGTCCGCGCATTTTGACTGCGAGAGTCGACCGAGCATGTTTGCCCATGAATTTAACTCAGAGCCGCTAATCTATCGCTGGAAGTTTTACCAAATTGTCTCGAGGATGTCTCCAACAGTCACTCCGTGCTCGTTCACCACATAAAAATCTCTGGATAAGGATCGTCAGCCAGAGAGTTGATGTACATATGAGTGAAGAAGGGGTATGTGGCCGGTTGAGCTTTGTCAGGATCTGAGATGGTAGTAGTAGAATTCCCCTTTCTTCCAAGATAGCAGCGACTCGAAGGATAGTAGTGGATATCCCAATACGAGGAGGGTTTGTCGAACGTCAAATGCTGCGATAGCGGATTAAGCTGACACTGCCAAGGAAAAGGCAGCGGAGCACCCTTGAGATGTTTTTTCCATTTTTGAGGTAACGGAGGCAGCGCTGGATGTTACAAACTTCGTATCCACCTATCTGGGTAAAATTTTCCTGAATCGTCCTTGAGATCCCGATAAACCTCCTCAGCATTGACATTGGACGGGATATGCAATAAAGGAGTTGAAAAAAGTCTGTTCAGACGTCAGACTCTACTGATTTCTGATACAGCTTACGATAATTTTTCACGTCGCCCGCATCGCATCATGATGAAGTCGAGGGCAAGCATAGTATCTCCATGCTTTCCAGTCTCGCAAAGGAACTTTCGTTTCAACTTCACCCGATCTGAACGCTGCCCATTGACAGCTGGCTGTGCATTCAAATCATCAACAATCGCGATCGCACCTATGTCAAGGTCAATGTTCAAGCGTACTCCGAAGTAGCCTATACGTCAATCACCATTGACCTTGTTAGCCAATCCGCGCAGTAGATCAGCAACTGCGCATCTTTTATGTTTAGGCTGATCTCTAGTTGGCGGTGCAACTGGCTTCAAGTCGGCTAGAACAAGCTCTGCAGATTCTGGTGTGCTTCGTGAAGCCGCCCATCCCCTAGATTAATCCACATCCAGGCTAGCAACACAAGGCGCTGACAAGTGTTCAACGTAACGATAGTGTCCAGAATATTGGATGTAGTGTGCATGATGTCTTTCAGACATCAGGAAATCCGAAAAGATGACCGAGATACTTATTATCGCAAACACACGAGGCAAACACAAGGTGCACACGATGCCAGCAAGTCAGTCTTGCGATTTTAATAAAACCCGCAGTCGAGCTGAGAACTTTCACGATTACCCACCCTGATTACGCTTCTCCGATGCTCTGCCTCATGTCATTCAAGCCTGATGTCAGTCGGAGAAAAGATGGGAAGCAATTCAAATAATTTCGGAGATCGATGATCCGGTCATTAGAGATAAGATTGAATCTTATCAATACTCATAGCTAGCGGTAAACCGCGAAAGTGAGAACAGTTTGAGCCATTCAATCATAGTATGCCCTTGAAATTTGGAAGTAGGAGATTTGGCGTCCACATCCGTGTAGAAACAGCTGAATACGATTATTTCCAAGTGGGCTCGGCATTCAAAAGATCAATTGAGAATTGAATGGTCACTAGGAATGTGAACATTGAATTGTGAATACGATACATGGCATTCACTGTGGTGCAGAATTCGAAGTGGGTGCAATATGAGTGTAGTATGGTATCGACTCTGGGAGTAAAACACAAGTGATTTTGTCTCGTCTTTCGGGAGGCTTGACTCAACTTTGGCTTGAAACTCACACGAGGCGATCTTAACGGAGGTAATTACACACATATTAAATTCAACATTCTTAGACGGATTATGCGTACGACGCCGTCCTACACCCATCGCCGCAGGGAAAAGAAGAAGGGGGGTGTCATTATGTATGGAATATGAATGGAAAAATCACCTTTGTGTCGTAACACGTCCACATTCAACAACTAACAACCGTCTATAATTGAGAAATTGACCCGCACGCCCCATGTTGGGCGCCGCACAAAGCGGAGTGAGATAAACACACCAAAAATGGAAACATCAAAGGGATATCCCGGGTCACACGCACTCCATATTCCACCAACGTTTCAATCCCAAACTTATCCGCGCATGGGGGGGGGGGGGATTCTAGAACACAGAACATGGTACAAAGAAGTGCTTATGATTTCCAGTAATGAACACAACCACTGACCCAAAAAAATTATTAAGTCCATAAGTCAACAAGGAAGAAGATGTTCGACATCTGCCCACCCCAATAAATTTATGGGAAAATTCGACGTTATGAAACGTGTCTCGCGTCATGTGTAAGTAGGCTGTTAGACAGTTTGAACGGGGAAGGGACGGTACCTAGAAAGTAAGAAACAAAAAGGAATCCCAAATTGGGGTCAGAATCTGTCGAGAACGTTACACGTGTTTGAACGAGCGGAAGAAGAAGAAGAAGGGTGTTTTTTTGGGGGGTTGACTTTTGATCATTTCCCAGACTACGCAAAGGGAAGACCGCCGGCAGATGACGAAGAGAGATGAATTCGGTGGGTAGAACT
Source organism: Termitomyces sp. MG145 (assembly GCA_003313055.1). Lineage (NCBI taxonomy): Eukaryota > Fungi > Basidiomycota > Agaricomycetes > Agaricales > Lyophyllaceae > Termitomyces > Termitomyces sp. MG145. The sequence goes on along the minus strand of QGOB01000375.1, from coordinate 10,429 downwards.
CGCATGTATCGAATGATCGAGGGATTGTAGATACATGTGAGTTGTCCGGAGCCCGATCATATGGGTCGGCAAAGTGGCCAAACTCCTCGAGAAACGAAGACCCCAGTCTTAAGCGTGGAAGCTAAAACGGAGGGTGATTTTCCTTTCGGAGTCTGATGACACCCGTCCTTCACGACATGATTCCTCAAGTCAAGCACCAAACCCCTGCTTATACATTCCAAAGAGAGACATTTTCAATGGGATGACATCGTAGATCAGTGCGAATGCCTGTAAAATGTTTCATGGATGAACTGAGTGGAAGGAACTTTCGGAACTTGTGACTTCATTCGCTCATTGAGTCGAAGGTAGACGATCCGTATTGAGTTCGCAGAGAACAAAGCCGATCAAGTTCAAGTCGATCTATTACGAGAGGTATGTTCTGATCGAAATGTCGAGTGCGTAAGGAAGGGAGCAAATACAGAGCAAGCCGAGGATCCAGTGCCGTGGGTGGCCGTTGTGGGTGATCGTGCGAGTTACCGTGAATGCTGCGGACTATGTAGTCACCCGTGAGGCGGGAGGGCGGACAGAACATTTATGACAAGATGTAATGGGGAGTAAGGTTTTAGACATGACGACAGGGGAAAGTCGAAGATTGATCAAGAATGCCGCAACCATTATGGAAGGCAATGAAGCCTATTGTAAGTACAACAATCCGGTGTGAGATCAAATTCAAGAAATCGTGTCTCACGGCCGGGGCAAACGTTCTAGGAAAGACGAGGAAGAATGGAGGGAATGGATGGTGATGCATATGACGGGATTGATGAAGTTATCGACACCCATCAACCGTGGTTTGCATAGGTGCGTACAGATATGTTGAGAATGATCTGTCAACCAGTCAAAGAGAGTTGTGATCGCTCGCAATATTCCTTGATACGGATGAGTAGGCAATAGTGGATCTCCGAAGATACATTAGAGTTATCAAACATGTCACACAGTCGCCGACAAGAGTCAAAGCGCAATTCAAAAAAAAAAAAAAAAGATTCAACTGTGAAACATTGAATCAGGGACGGCCTCACGGTTCTCGGTAACGTCTCCCTCGAAAGGCGTATAACCATCTCGCTGTACCAGATCAATCCCCCAATGCACCTTCGACTCTTCCATCCAATCCCCGACCGCTTGCAGCAAACCCAATGTCCCTGCTCTATATCGAATCGCTCGCCGGTACCCATCTTTCTCCATCACATCCACCCACTCCAGAGCCCGCTCCCACACATCCCGTTCCCCCTCTAAGAGACCCTCCCATTCCACGCGCGGGTCGCGGAAATCCGGCAATAGAACAAAACGCTTATCATCCATACACTGCTTCAATGCGACATTCCACTCGCGGAACTTTTCAGCACGAAAGTCATTTCGTATCACGAAAATAAACAGCTGAAGCTGAGGTATCGACTCTAGAATATGGCGGAATTCGGCCGTGAGCGATTTAATGACATCTCGAGAATGTTCAAGACGGGTGTGTACGGCAAGATGCGTTAACTGGGGAAGATCCGTGACGTAAGAGCCGCGGTAACCAATGAACGTCGACGTGTATAGGTGGGTGACGCATTGGAATATCGGATCCCGGTAATTGACGGGATGAGGAAAGCCAAAATGGAGAATCACTATGGTTGTGGGACGTATAGGATGCTGGCGTAGCCAATGAGCATTGGAATTAAGATTTCTGCTAGTGATATAGAGATTCTTGAGCTGGGAGAACGCTGGTGCAACACTAGCGAGGGCTCTCTCAATAGAGGGTAATTGGATGTTGACCATGAAAGCGAGGGACTCGATTGGGTACGACGATAACGTTCTCGGTAGACCATAAAGATCGGAGTTGAAGGCCGGTATGTGAAGCTTTCGCTTTGGAAGCAGAGTGGAAGTGAATCGCGCTATGTGTTCTGGGGTCGTGAATGTGAGGGATTGGAAGAGCAAAGGTAGGACCCAGACGTTGGTTTTACGACAGACGAGTCGGAGAGTTCCGGCTGTTTCAACGTTCGTTGAGGCCAAGTGGTATATAATCTCTCGAACAAGTTCAACAGGCAGTCGAGACCATATAGATGCAGAACTACAAGGGTGTGTTGATAGATCATAGACGAGACCTTTGGGTGGCACACACCTAATCTGCGCTGACATTTCAAGAGTGCTATGTGCTTAGGACTGTCTTGAATGGGTGAATGATCGTCAGTTACGCCGTGGGCCAGCCCTTACAGACAGATGCATGGAGAGGCCTATATCATGATCTCCCCTCACGACACGTGCGCCATTAGGGCCGGCCCGTAAGCCGATTCGTCGTCGAACACGAATGCTACCTATTCCAACCACGGCTGTCAGTGAATTACGCTGGAATGCAATACAGACAGGAATCGGTAATGGCATGAACTTTGTAAATATCTTGGATGGGTTGACATTTCCCTTTCGAGTCTGTCTGAGCCAATCTGTCGGGTAGATGATGCCGAAGTCGGAACTTGCAAACTCTCTGACTGCTGGAACCTCGAGAATATGCCTCCGCGGATGAGGCTGAATGGATTTGAATGGCTTATCGCTCGAGCACATACACAAGATCCGTGCACGAGGACAAAAGAGAGTTACCTACGATGGCGCAAGACTCAGTTAGTCTAAGAATAGAAAGTATTGCGTCATACCCTGTGCCCTCTTGAGAACCTCTGCAGTGATTACGGCACGACCTTATGTACTAAACTCTGTAAATTCCAGCGTCAAGCTTAAAGCTACACCACGGCGATGCGAACTCGTTTGGTATTATGACGAACTGACGGAGAAAAAGAAAAGAAAGTGTTGGTCGTATGACCATAACGATACTCGGGGGCAGGAAACTCACGAGTATACGATTCCATTGCGAACTGTCAAGGGTATTTACACAGTTACCGCGAGGCTCTGGAAGTCATAGGATCCGATAACTCCGATAGTTATTAAGGACATCCATTTGAAGACCGCTCCAGTGATGCTACGGAGCATACACTCCTGGAACCATGGGATTGGAAATGAGCGTCTTTGGAATGACAACGAATGGACACTGCTTACAGATTTCACTCGGGTTCTAAGTTATGGTCCGTGAAATGAACGTGAATACAACCAAGATAGACTTGAGAAATGGATGTTGTCATGAGGTAACTAGAAGTATCGCAGCCTGACTTGTAAATTAAATCAACACCGAATCGGACCTGGGGTTCTCCACAGGAGAAGGACGTGATCGTCTTGAAATGGATTCCATGTCATCTCAACTGTGACAAGTAAAATGGTCCCGTGAACGTTCAGAAAAAGGTATCAAATATTGAATCGAGGTTCACGGATGGGGGTTGAAGGGAAAGAACTGGGGCGCGTCATTGTTTGGCAACTTCTGCTGATAACAACGAGATCCGCACCGCCACTGCTAACTACATCACACTGCTCTTCACAATTCTGGCGGCTCTGCGGAATCAAAACTATTTCATGTCGTTTTCGCATTTGTCATCGACAGAGAAACTCGGCGTGATGATTGAACTTGGAAAAGAAGACACACTTGCTTTTAGTTAGCCCAGCTTGAAGGCCAGCACTGCCCAAACCACAATAGTGTTGTCTTGTCAATCGTCGTCTACCAGAATCTCTGATTTTCTTCAATTGTCGGCGCATGCACAGGCCCCTACAGGGACTGTTGTTGTAACGGGGAAGGATTAAAACACAATAGTGGTTGTGAGGCGCGATCAATGAATACGAGGTGGATTTCAATCAGCGCCTGCAATCGGTCGTGAGCCTCGTGGAACAATACACAATATGTGACGTCTCTGTGGGCGTTGTATCACCCTCGAAGAAGAAAATACCGTTTCCGATGATTGTGGACACCGGCGAATGATCACGTTTATGGACGGACGCCTCTAAAGAGCGGACTATACCCCCTTTCGACAGGTTTTCTTCCGAGAAAATAAAAGAACATTCTGATATGACGATAGTAAATAGTCCGTCCTTGGATGTGGGGAGGGTAGGTGGATTACTAAGAGCACTCCGGAGTTTACGGACTCGTAAGCGGTAAGGAAGGCCAAACTAGTACTCTTTCGTTAGCACATCAGCACTTTATGATAAAGGTAGGCTAGAACCCATCAAGCGCTCGATCTTGTGTAAATTCGACATGGACAATGATCCAGGGTTGAATCCTTGCATTATGAGAAAAAAAAAACTTTGACTCGCCCCCAAGGTTCTGGAGAACACACACGCACGCACGCGCGCGCGCGGCGGGCCGCGCTGAAGAATGATTTGAAAGCCGAGGGGACCGGCCGGGGATTTTTTTACAAGCACCTGGAGTGGCGCATCACAAGGCCTCACAGAGTGTGGGAGACACGGTTTATGGCGTTGGCGTGTGGGGGATAAGCGGAGATTGCGTGGGTACGGACGGGAGCAAAAGGTACACCGGGATTACAGTGTCGCCAGAACATCAGAAAAGCTTCCGCTAAACAATAGAGGCCTGATGGACGTTACACGTGTCACGACATTGAGCATGAGATTTGTCTAATGGCCGAGAATATTGTTTGCATTTTTTCTCAGGGTATGGACTCACCCTGCTAAGTTTGTTTCGCCGTCGTTGAAACACGTGTAACGACGAGCAAAGCACACTTTGGAGGGCTCAGACGCTGGGAACGACAATCTACCGTATCGCAAATCGTGGATCTTGATCTCAAAAGATCGAGAGGTACAAGATTTATTTACAAAGCAAGGTCCAAGCCAAACAATCTCGATCCCATCGCCCCCGCCATAATAACCAAATCAGGAAATCTGTACCTGTCGGGCGCGCCAAGTCTTGAGTACACAACTCGTCGCAGATCCCGCCGCTTTCTTGCACCCAGCACACGTTCGTCCATGCTCAATCATCAACACATGCAATCCGTACTTCAACTCTCCCGGGATCCTGCGATCCAAATGCGCTTGAGCGAGCACGCGGTCAGCGTGCAGCGGCACCCACCCCAAAACTCTGCTCAGCCTATACACATGTGTATCCACCGCGAACTTTGAGTCGCGACCAAGGCAAAATAAAAGCACACACGACGCAGTCTTTGGGCCTACGCCGTCATACGAGATAAGCTCGCGCATCACCGCATCGTCGTCTGACGTTTCAGTCAAGTGCTGCAACGAGTAGTCTCCATGTCTGTCCTTGATAGACCCCAAGAGATTCTGGATCGTAGCCGCTTTCTTATTCGCGAGTCCGCCGCGTTTGAGCGCGGAGACGATATCTGCTCTGGGCGCCGAGGCGAGCGCCGCAAAGTCGTTGTGCCCAAACGCCGCATCAAGACTGGCCTTGGCGGCAGACGAGTTCCTACCGGATGTGTTTTGGGATAGTATAACGCCGATGAGAGCCTCTACGACATTCGGAACGCTCCCGCACGTCCGTGCGGAGTTGCTAGATGCAGTAGGAGGCGGAGAATTGCGGGCTGCACGCGTATTAGGATGAGCCTTTGTTAGAATATCGTAGACTTCCCGACACTCATTAGGCGTGGGACGCACAAAGTCGGGAAAAGGGGAGCTGAGGATGTACGTGTTGTGAAGTTTGAGCTTTTTGGATTGTTGAGGCGAGCCTGGGATGATGTCGTGCGGTGCAAGACGTTTCATGAGTGCAACTTTCTGAGTCATTTGGACATAACACCACCGACGTCACGCGGGCGTTTCCCTAATTTTCTAATTTCGCGTCCGGTCACATTTGTGACAAAGCGTGTCTTTACGTGCGGCGAGTCCGAGTCATCCGAACCCGCTTTCCCTGCCAGGGTGTGTATTCGCATCCACGGAGCGTATGGTAAGAACCTAATCGAAACATTGTTGTCAGGCACCATTTAATGAAATGTGGTGCAGCATCAACATCAACGACTCACACGTCGTCGACAGAGAGCATGACTCGTACTGACTCCTAGGAGCTATGTAGCTTTTAACTTCTATGCTCCCATGAAAGAATTTTTTTTCCCCCCCGACGACTCGTTTTTGTTCTCCAAACCCAAAAATGAAGACGCCGCTTCTCTTTGCATCATGGCATTGTTATCAGCCGTCTTTTCTTCGTCACGAAAACCTCCTGTTACATCATTCGCGCATTCAAAGAAGGTAGCGGCGAACGCATGGCGTGGGGCTCTTGACTAACTGACTGACGCGAGTCGACATAGAAGACTCTGGAACGACAACCGCGACATTGCGTTTTCTTCTTCTCTCGTGTCTGGCCCCTCCGCGCTGACTCATTTTCCCTGAACCTTAAACAGAACAGAACAGACAATGGTATCGGGCTTTATGATTAGCCATAGGCAAGACTCGATCATCTTTTTTTTTGCTTCACTCATTGTCTTTCAATCCCACGCGACAATGTAGAAGTCATCATCATCATCCATCATCATCATTATCCCGATCGCATTGTTCGCTCAGACGAGACGAGGAACCCCCTCCCCGCGTCCACATTTCCAACCTTCTCAGGATCAGGTACTCAATGCTAGTCAAGCTCCACCGATCAGGTACTCGATACTAGACAAGCTCCACGCGTGTGATCTCTGACTGACTCGTTCAAAACCGTCGAGGAGCCCCTACCGTGATTTCTTTCCTTCATTCATTTCCTAAAACAGACCAAGAGACAATATCGACTCGTCCTCATTCACTTTTTTCTCACACTTCAGGTTCCTTCCATTCTGACTGACCTTGTACGCTAGCAAACTCACCGATCCAGGCACTCACTTGGCTCACCACATTCCAGCTGCCACGAGCCCCACGAGCCGGGTTGATCCTCCCTATCTGCTCCTCGCAAACTCCTCGTCGTCCGTCGTTTTCTTTTTTTCCACAAACTTCGCGTGCGAAACCCGTCACAAATTGATTGTCCAGCCACAGCTAGAACTGGCTGCGATTGACTCAAAAGTTTGAGTGTTCCTCTTAGGGTTAGCGCTGGCTGGTTTCGATTTCCCATTTCCATTTCTTGCTCCTTCTTCGCCTTTACTTTTTTTTTTTTTTTTTAGAACGCGTGGGCCGCTGATTACGGGACACCCCCTCGGATTTTGGATGTGGGAATTGTGACGCGTACTCGGTACAGGAACGCCCGTGTGGTCGCGTGGTCGTGTCGTCAAGTCGTGCGTGGGCGCCACCACCGCCCCGTGGGATTTTCTAAAATGGCATTTATGCATGTATGCACCGGGGGTCCCTTGCGTGTACTGCCACCGCCATATCAGGACTGCGTAAGAAAAGGCAGCGGCGTGCGGCGCAGTCGCGAATGGGAGACGGTTTCCAAGGGTGTTTGTGGCAGTTAGGCGCTCGTCCCCCTCCGTTCGTGCTGTGTCGATTATGATGATTCAGGAACAAACGATCGCTTTTCTTAATTTACGATGAGCTTGGAGATCATATATATCATACTTCGCGCTGCGGAAAAGGGAGAACGATGTCGTCGTGTGGTCGCAACAGTCAGTTTCCCTCCGTCATGCGCGTCGAAACTTCTCGATCAGGCTATTTTGGGTGAACAATGAGGGGGGTTACTGTAAATAATGACCATGCGAATGTAATGTAATGTACATTGAGGATGAGTCGAACAAAGGACTCGTGTGACGTGTTAGCGTTGTTGAGATATGGTTTGTCCGCCTAATCGAGGTATAACAACACAGTCGAGGACGAACGAACGACTACCCAAGAAAAACCTCATCGCAAACCGTAGTTTTGCGCAGTGATATGTCTGAGACGAAGGGTTACACGTAGATCGCAGCAACGAGGGTTCCTGTTGCGTCGGGGCGCGGGAATGGTGACGACTGCTGCGGGTTGTAGGGGGGGGGAAACGAACGGACGGGTCATAACTTCCGAATTGGGAAGTGTGAAGGGCACTGCCCCATCTTGATCGCATTGACCACGCATCAAAAACTCAAGATCGCAATGAGGTTGAAATAATAATGTATAATAAAGGAAAAGAAAACAAAGTCGACGTTGGATGATTCAAGCCTAGCTACGACGAGTGAGGAGCTGGAGGCGGGACTCGTACGGGGAGGAGGAGGAGGGTCGAAATTGAAATTGTTTTTATTGTTAGGAACCCGGACCTGGATAGCCGGGCCCAAGAGATTGGGAAACGAGACAATAGCGGCAGGTGCAAACAAAGCCAGACAAACGATCGAGATTTGCTTGAGGCTCCCAGATTTGGATTACACAATGGATGCAAAGCCATAATCGCAGATATAAAAGTTTGTGGATTCCCAATTGTGCCCCCAATTGTTTTTCGAAAAGGCCACCAGCGACACCCTAATATCTGGCATTTCTCTCAACTGACTTGTCATGCCTGCTCTCCGGACTCGTGATAGATGTAATGTCATCATAATTCCTGTCATATCAAGTGTATTGATCTTTATTCTAGCGACACTTGAAGTGACGACTGAAGCTTTACCATTAGCATTGCAGTCAGCATTGCAGTCAGCTCTGCCATCATCTCTGCCATCTGCCTTGCCATCTGCTTTGCCATCTACTTTGCAGTCAGCTTTGCCATCTGCCTTGAGTTCAACTACCTTGCAACCTTCAACGCTACAACCTCCAACTCTTGCAATCATCTCTCCAACTCCTCGCGCCTTTACTTTTCCAATAACCCACAATCTCTGCGACAGTCCCTTCTCCTCGCCTTCTCCTTCGCCTGACCTCCTTCCATGTTCAACTCCACCACGCACCCCCGAGTCCTCTCCTCGCCGCAGAAAGTCATGCAGCGGCGATTTTCTCGAGCGGAGGCCAAAGAAGGGCGACGACGACTACATCAAGCGACCAGAGAACGCCTTCATCCTCTTCCGCCGCAAATGCTGCGAGGACCGCCAAGCCTCCCAGGAGGACGGCTCCCCCGACGCTCCAACCAAGAAACAGCGCCAGGCAGACCTCTCCAAGACCATCAGCCAGCAGTGGAAGAGTCTCACCACCGACGAGCGCCAGTACTGGGAGAACCTCGCCAAGGAGAAGAAGAAGGAGCACGAGGCCTTGTACCCAAACTACGTCTATCGCCCCCAGCGCGCACGCGACAAGGACGGCAGGCCCAAGCCCAGAAAGTCCAGACGCAGGGGCAGCGACGACGATGCAGATACTGACAATAGCCTTTCCTTCATTGTCCCTGTTGTTCCTCCTCACCAGCGCCATCACGGACGCTCTGCCTCTGCGCCCACTCCGCCGCCGTACCAGTCCATTCAGGTCCCGAATGTCTACCAGATGACCCCTTCATGTCCTGCGTCTCCCTCGCTTCTCCCCATGATCAGCCGCCGCGCGTCCCATCCAGACTATGCCGCAGACACCACGCCGTTTGATTTCCATCCCAACGACGCGTACGCCCCTCCATTCGATGCTGTACGTCCCAAGTTTTGCTTTTCTTCTTCTTTCATTTCTAACTCTACCGCATCCAGCCCTCAGAGTTCCTCCAAAGCATGTTCTCCATGGCCGGCTTGCCACGCGACTCGCTCCACCCTCTCGACGTCTCCAACAACTTTATCGACCCCATGCTCCTCCCACCACACCACATCATCTCTCCATCCTCCTCCTCCTCCGGTCCTTCATCACCCCACATCGACCCACAGACCCCACACTCCACCCTCATGCTCCCCCAGGACTTTTCCCAACTCACAATGGACCCATCCTCCTCCTCCTCCCCATCCTCACCACCCTTCTGCATCCCCAACAACAACGACTACGATCTCCAGATGGAGATGCAGCTCCAGCACGAATACGCACAGTACGCATGGTCCGCGCCCGAGTCGTGGCAGACCCACACAGACGACCTCTTGCTCGCCGATACAGATTTTGATCTCTCAGCGATACCCCCAGTCGAACTCGACGTCTCAAAGTGCGCCGTCCTCGCCGGCATAGAACCCATGGCGCTGCTTGGTAATCCGATGGAGATGGAGTACGCCGCCCCACCGCCACAGGAATACCTCTCGTCATCCTCGTCGTCCCCGTCGTTGTCCTCGTCGTTGGATCCTACGGATTTCTCCGAGAATGAACATGCTATAGTCGCGTTTGACCAGATGATGATGACCACACGTGGTTTTTGAAAATGCTAAGCTTTGGGATGCTGCGCGTCTCTCTTGTGGATGGGTTTTTTTTTTTCGTTATTACGCACACTTGGACTTTTTTCTTTCTTTTTTTATGCGGTCTCCTCTTGATTTTTCTCTCTCGCTTTCTTGCTAGGCCACCTATCTGTTCTCCATCCTCTCATCTTGTCTTGATTTGCTCGCTTGCTCGCTATACCTTTGTTTGTATTCATAGCTCATTCCGTTCCCGTCCTGTTCTTACTTACACGACCTCTGCTGCGCCTCGATGGCCATCACGCCACCACCACCACCACCTCTCCCCTCCTCCTCACGCGCGACACACACCCACACCCACACCACATCCTATTCCACACAAGACACTTTTTTTTCCCTCTTTACAGCATATTATACCATTCTTACCACCCCCCTTCACACCC